>JAJJWW010019112.1:0-16956 GCA_023531295.1 Papaver armeniacum
TTGTAAAGGTCCAAACCAGCTCCATCTCCCCGGTGACTAAAAGCCTCAAATATTGGAACAAGTGATCATCAAAGAGGCCGAGGCTTTTTTGCGAGCTTCCGGTTAGTAGTACGCATAGCAAAATAGAGTCTGAAACACCGACACAATTTCGAGTAACAAGATCTCACTGGGGATCCCGGGAGCTTTTTGATAGCCGACATTAGTTGGATAGTCTTGTTCACCTATTAAGTGCCATGTCACTCATGAAATCCAAATCCAAACTCACAGACCACCCAAAAGCTTGACTCCTTGCTAGGCCTACCAATATCCGGGAAAACACCTTCCTCCGTGTCATGTGGATCGTGAGGTAGGCCAAAAGACCTCAGTTTTCTTGATATTAAGATGAAGACCCCTGCTCCGTCCTTCAGATTTAATAATACTCAAGGCCCTAGCAACCTCTAATGTATCACCCATAATAGTGCCATCATCCAGGTACCAGGCGTGCAAATCAAGCTTACACCGTGAAGCAATGGACTTCACAAGAGGGTGAAGTGTCAAAGCAAACAAAAGGAAACCAAGGCGGTCACCTTACGAACACCAAGCTCAAGACAAGATGTATTGGTCATAGAGAGTTTAGCAGGCCCGGCATAGCAAAATTCTACCCAAAGAAATACCCGGACAATGAAGCCGAACCTCTAATAAGATGAGACCTATCCACCATGTTGAACGATTCGAAAATCAATGAGCAACATTGACATATTGTCCGAACGACCTTTCAACTCAAAGAACTGCTGACAAAGATGGAGAATGCTTTCTCCCTAACCGGAACTCCAACACCAAATTGAAATCCCCCAAATATGATTGCATGTCCTTGCCAGAACGAAAAGGCGCCACCTTAGAGACCAAACGGCGCCAAATAGTACCAACTGCAATTGGCCTAAGACCACCTCCGGGCTTGAGTAAAGGTGTAAGGGGTGCACTAGCGATGAGTTCTCCTAAAATCTTAGGACACTTACCTGCCAACCAAAGGTTGACAACCCCAGTAATCGAAGCCACCAAACCGTCCGCTATTGCTGCTGCTGCACCACTCATGGCATCGACTAAATGCTTGATCGCTGTCGTATGCGTCAAAAATAATTTCACTTTCCTAAAGTATATGATAAGAAAGAGTTCGTATCCACAGAGAGGCGATTGTAGTTATTACGTATTCAATTTCTTAAAGTAACCAATTGGGGGGATTTCTGAATTTTAAGTAAGCAATAAAAGCAAATTAAAAGCAAAGTAAATTGTAGAAAGTAATCAAAGGAGAGAGATATTGGTCAAGGAATTCATCTTCAATCTTAGACATGTGCTTGCATATATTATTAGAATTACGATTTAATCTCTTGTGTTATCAAAAGCCTAGAGAATCAAGAAAGCAAGATAATCTATTAATTTCTCAAGTTCATCAACACACACATTAGGGTCACGATGTGAATTCTACCTAAAGAATAACCTAACGCCTTGCGCTAATCAAGTTCAATTCCTAGGAGCATTAAGTTTCGTAAATAGGCTAATCAATGCAATTGCCATGCGTTGCACATAACAATCTCGACAATGGTCAAACTCTACATATGATTACGAGAGTGTATCACTACAAACCGTAAACATATCATGCTACTTGTATTCAAGGTTATCGCTTGATGAAAAACCCTAAAATAGCTATGGACTAAGATGCAAGTTCAATTAATTGGCCACTTAACTAATCAAACATCATAATCCTATCACAATACTTCAATCATGTGATCATAAAAACAGTAGAGAATTGAACGATAATCAAGAGAGAAAACTAATACATAAAGCAAACACAAGTTTTGGAAATCGGACTACATCCTTAACCAATAATGAATTAATTAGCTACTCATAGCTATGGAGTTCATCACAAAAATATAGGTTGAATTAAAGAAGAAGATGAACAAAAGCAAACCCTAGTTGTGTAAACAAAAGCGGCTCTCCCCAAGTTCCAAAAATAAGATATAAGATACTTCCAAAAGTTGTAGAATTCTTCTTTTTATAGCCTTTCTTCTCTTCCAAAATTAGGTCAAGCCTTCAAAGTCCATTAGATAAAAATCCACCAAGCCCATAATAGAGAGGAACCCGTGTAGAAAATAAGTCCAAAAAGTCGCCACCGAAAATCAGTATTGCGGGCCGAAAACGGCCGAGAAGTGGCTGACCGTTTCCATGACCGCAAAGTCCGCCTGGTCATCGGCCAACGGTTAACTCCTGGACGAGTCAACCAGGTCAAGACGACCGATCGAGTCAACTCAAGTCGACTGAAGTTGTGATGAGTCATCTCGAGTTAAAACCGATTCAAGATTCGGTTTGGCCGAGTAAGTTTAATCGGCCAAGGCTGAATGGGGTGTTGCACATGTGCTGTATCCTTAGTCGTGCTAGATGGTGCTTCATCAGCTTCAAATTTCTCACCATGATGGTCGTGCTTTCACAAATATAGCAGCTCATGTACTTTTGATACCCCCGGCATTCATTCCATAAAACCTATTCTCGCATCTTTACCACATTCACCACTTCACCGCAATCTATCTCGTGCCACCTCCATCACTGGGCTCAAGCTTCACCTGCCCATCCAATGCTGCAAGTGCATTGCCGGGTAGGACTTGGGATGTATAAATTTAAGCCTACTTGTAATAAACCGCAGTGCACGCTGGCCTATCTGAGACGCTAGTACGGGTCGAACCACAAGAGACATGGGTGTGCTATGTGTGATCTAAGGGCTTCTTCAACTGAATTTAAGTAGAGTAACAACAGATGTTTGTTTGTCGATACGGCTAAGATGAAATGAAGTGAACCTAAACTAAGGTAAAAGACAATGATAAAAAGGATGCTAGAGTCTTCAAATCAGCCACTAACTTCCACTGTGTCTTTAGCTAATTACATTACTCTTGTCCTTGTAATCGATAAGGGAGAGTGTCAAGTCTACCACTTACCTAAGGTGGTGTTTCACCAATGGATGATTCAATCACAACTACGGTATCTTTCCCAAGTATTACATGTCCGTTTAGAGTACAACTAACGAGGATTGATAATGATCTAATTGTTGAGTTGCAAAAGATCATCATCACAGGGTATTCTAACTACAAATGCATCCATGGCATTGGCATGCAATCGTGAGAGCAATGTGTTGATATGCTAAGATTAATTCTATCCTAGAACAAATTAAACATTCAAGAGAAATATAATCAACATGATTAACACAGCAGAAAGCTAGGGCTTCATCTCAAACCCTAGCACTTATATTTAGAACATAATAAAGTAACAAAGAACACAAAATTAAATCTAAATGCTGCTCCGGCTAATCCAGCATACCTCCTAACAACACCATTCATCTCTATTTATACATGCAATGATTCAACAAACCAAACCCTAAATTACTTTTAAAACAGAAATTAAATGCAACCCATACTGAATTGCTTCTCCTCTTCTCGTCACTTCGGCCTCGAGCTCCATGTGGGGTTGTTGGTTGAATGCCCTAGTTCTAGTTATCTCCGATTTAGTTTCTGGGTTGGTAGAAACTACAAAAGAGATATATAGACCTAAGGAGTGGGAGTAGGTGGCTTCTACGATGGAGTTGGTGATGGAGGTGGCGGAATCGGGCTGTGGCAGGAGATGGAGGTGGTGTCCGTGGAGTTTGGTCCTGAGATGGGTTTTGCGGAGCTCGCTTCTCTGTCGGGTGTGAGGGAGAAGAAATGAGTTTAGGGTTAGGCTTTGGGGTTTATATAGGGGCTATGCTGTGAAGCGGTTACATCAAAGCTCGATGAGGAAGGCGCAGAATGAGCGTAGGATGCATAGGATGGAAGATCGCACGCGGCTGAGGGTGGTATGCGGTTTTGGCATGATCCGGTGTTGCACGGAGCAATGAACTTCGATGCGCGTGGAGGCAGCGACACTTGGATGAGGGAGATAAATCTCAACGCCTCGTAAGAGACGGCTCGATCCGGGTCACGGGTCGGGTCTAGCTCAAGCCCATGTTTTGTAAGTGGGTTGCGACTGACACAAGGCGGGGCTTTGGCTATTCGCTCCATAGATGCTCGACTCCACCCTTCGCTCTTGGCTCCTCAATTTCTCGGACTTTATTTAGTACCTAAAAACACAAAATTAATTAATACAAATATTTATTCTTGAAAACAAAGAAAACACAGAACTGGGATAATATCCGATTTTAAGCTAAAGATGAGTAAAATGCCAATAAAAAGGTGTATAAATATGCACTATTTAGCACTCATAAAATACCCCCAAACCCGAATTTTACTTGTCCTCAAGTGAAACATAAATTAGGGTCGCAGTTTCTCGAATGCATTTAGCGTATGCACTAAGCCTTTAAACCCTAGGTGTCCCTAGTGGAAGTTGTAGTCTCGTGAGGGTTTACCAGAGGTGTACCCACAAAACCTTCTCCAACTTCGAGTGTAAGAGAGTCTCAAGCATCCAAGAAGCTATGAGTACATAGAGTTTCGCGTGCTAGTAACATGAAGTTAGAACTACCAAAGAACGCATTCTCATCCTTAAGGCCGAGCGAGAAGTAACCATACCATATGAAAGAATCTTGATTCGATTGTGATCATAAGTCTCAACTTCTGCCTCACCATTAGGATTTTATGATAATTGCACTCAAAAAGATCGCTTTTTTAGTCTCTCATGTGTGCAGGCAGGAGTAAAGAGAGAAGTCCTGCACACATTGTAGGTAAGAAGGATAACCTTCCGAAGTAAAATCTGGAGACTCGATAGAAGTGTGGACAAAAAGAATCTTTTTCTGATGATCTCTAAGAAAGGAAATCAACCATTAGCAAGGGGTGGGAGTACTCACTCACTTCTCACCCGATCGGCAATTAATATCACTCTCTCATAAGAACCATAGAAACGCCTTCAATCTTTCGGCCTCTCGGTCTTCAATTGTTGATGACGAACTTCTAAACTTCACAAAACTTGACAATTTTTAACTTTTCTACTCAATTTCCTTGTTGTTTGGATTTTTCTTCTTGAACTCTTCATTACCATGGTGGTAGCAAAAATAAACTACACAATTTTTTTTTTTATTTTTATTATTTTTTTTTTAATTATTATTATTATTATTATTATTTTTTTTTAAGTACAATAAGTGAAAATAAAAACAAAATAATGAAACAACTAACTCCATGGACAAAGGACTCTGTCACTTAATTTTTCCACAACTTGTATTGTCTTGATTTTATAAATTTTATTAATTCTCATCCTATTTTCTTTTCTTTTTCTTTGTTGCACGTAAACCTTTGACTATATCAATTTTTCTTTCAATATTCGATGATGCTCCGCTTGCCGACGATGATGTGTTTTATGGGTCTTGCCGATTGAGAGAGAGAGTGATGCTAATCGCAAATCGATATTTAGAAGGAGTTTTCATCTTTAGACGTCACCCTCATGATTGACAAAAACTAGCACTCAAGAGATCAAAAGTAGTGTTGAAAGTGGTGCGAAGTTGGGTAGCTCACCATTCCTACCCTAATTGATGTACGGTGACACACACTCTAACAAACTTTTCTAGAAAGTTGCAAAAATTTGAAGGTTGGTGCCTCACTTGATGTAAAATGGGTAGTCTCCACTATGGGTGATCACAATTCTACTACCGAATATCTAAACAAAGACCTAATTCGCCCTCCTGTGATGGTTAAATCCAACTTTAACGCCTAATCAACTAAGAAACCCGATTGTGTTCTCCGGTACTTCTAACTTTGTTATTTCATTTAAAAATTCTCTATGTAAACATAGCTAGAAGCATGCTAGTGACTCTAAAATCTCTAAAAGTTTGAGGTTTGTACAAAAAGAGTTTTGAATTTTTTTTTTTTTTTTTTTTTTTTTTTTTTTTAAATAAAAGGTAAAATAAAAGGTAAAATAAAAGACTAAAAACTCTAAATGCAAATGCACCCCCAAACCTAAATCAAACATTGTCCTCAATGTGTCTACATATAGAAAAATTTAAACAGTCACATACCGAGAGAACTATGCTGATAAGAGAAAAGGGAAGAGATTACCTGGGGGATGTCGGCAGGAGCAAGGTTGAGCTTTAGTCAAGGCTAGAATCCAACATTCTCAACGGAGATCATATCGGATTAGCATAATATATGCGCATGAAGACTCAACCGATTCAAGAAAAGAAAATTTAACAAGTCCTACTGGATATATACAATGAAAATTCACCATACACTAACAATCTAAAGAGTTGAGGATCAACCCAATAGAAAATATATACAAACATCAACAGCCTTTACACACAAGATATAATATGAGAGTGCAAGTAAGATCTGTATGTGAATGAGTTTCCCCAAACCTAAACTTGTCAATGTGTGTTTTGGAGCACAAAATCTTGCAATTTTAAAGGTACATCATGCAAAAGGTCTAACTCAAAATGAGTATTGTTAAGAACAAAGTATATACACATTCCAACTGGGGTTTAAAAGTATTATACTTGATGCAAAATAGTCCAAGAGGACTTGAGAGGCACAAAGCTCTAGGCCTAGATTAGGCATTTTCGTTAAAAGTTGGTTTTGCAATTTTGTTACAAACTACACCTAGGTTTGGTGGAGGAGTTTCAATTTATGACTCAGAGAGAGGTTAGGTACATCTAAGTTGTTTTTCGATAGGGGTGTAGAATACATCCTATTTACTATCTATTGTTTATGCTTTCTTTGCTATTTTTCTTGTAAATTATGTATTTTACGCTTGTTTTGAGTTTTGTAGTTACTTTGGAGTCGCACGGAGGAAAAGAAGAAGAAATTACTCTATTTGAGTAAAAAGGGAAAAATTGTCATTTCTGTGGGCAAACACTATCCGAGCCCGGCATCATGTTAAGGGGCAACTCTTTTAGGAGGAGTGCTAAAGACAGACTCAAATGAGGATAAGGGGCTTGAAACTTTGTTAACCCTTATCGAAGTACCCGGTGCAAATATCCATCCCCATTCTATAACCCTATGAGAGACTTTTCTCTCATTCATACACGTAAATGGCCGCTGATGAAATTCGAGAGATTGAGATCGAGAAGTGAAAAATCGTAAGAAGACATCGATGAATTCAATGGAGAAGATGGTGGTGCTTGTACCGTAGTCGAATCAAAGCAAGTATTGTTGTTGTTGAACACCACAGAAGGGAATGAAATCGAATCGAGAAATTGAGAAGAATCATTAGGTCACCAAGAACAAAAGGAAATTGGTGGTCTCAAATTGAAGTTTAAGATGGGTAAACTCGATCCGAGTTTGTGATGATTTCAATCGATAGAAAAGTTAGGGTTTGTTATCTCCAAAAACCAAATGAAAATGGATTCGGGTTCTTATTGCTGTTTTGATTTGATGGGTTTGTGGCTATGAAGTTGAAATTGAGATGGTCTTTGGGTTGTGATGAAATTGTGGAGGTGATGGTTCTGTGGTTGACAAAGATGAGGATGAAGTCCGAGATGGATGCAACCGTGGGTTCGGTGGTGCTCATCTTATGGTGATAGAATGGAGCTCGAGACTGCTCTTAAGGAGTTGAGCTATTGAGTTTCATTGAATGAGGAAATCAGAGATGGGTCGCTGACGCCGAGTGAGAAGAAGGTATTGAAGAGAAATTTGATGCAAAGTGGTGAGTCTGTTGGTGGAATAAGAAGGCAACATTGATGGAATGGTGTTGCAGGTCTGAGAAAAAGGTGCAATATGTGTTGGTGGTGCTGAGCTGATGGTGGTAATTGTGTTGATTGAATGCAGGTGGAAAAGGAATTGAGTTGGTGGGTATGGTGTTACACCTGGAGTTTTGTGATTGAATGAACATGTTATGCTCATGGTGGTTCTGTAATGCTTACCGTGTCCGGCAAATGGTGATTATCATGGTTATTAAGCAAATGTGAGTTGATGGCCGAGTTGTGAAACTCAAAGTTGCAATGGTTTGAGCCAAGGAAGGCAAAGTCCAATAAGAGCTTAAGAAGAGAATGTGCTTGCCTTATCCGGAGTTTGAGGGTGAGAATGGAGTGGAAAGAGATGATGGTGCAATGAGCTACAAAGGTCGTTGGTGTTGCTGATTATTTGAGCTTGAACTAGGAGGTGATTGTAGCTCGGATGAAGTAGCAAGTGGAGTTGTTGTTAATCGATATGGAAGCTCGGATGGAGGAATGGGTTTGTGTTGCGCCTCCGAGATGGTGGCGTGAGTGAGTTGTCAGAATGGTTAGATGTATGCTTAGGTCAGATGTGGTGGATTTGTGTTGATGCTGTGCAAGGATTTGGAATACATGCAGAGAATGAGTTCATGGAGCTACAACATTGGAGAATGGATTGCAGGAGTTATATGATGTGCAGAGAGTCGAATGCAAAGCATGGCAATGCAAAGGGCTCTATTGGATCTCGTTGGTGGCTCAGGGCAAGAAGAAGGCAGTGAACTGAGGTGTGAAGGAGTTACAGAGATTATGGTGCACAATCATAGAGATGCAGAAGATTATGACTTATGCAAGTTGCAAAATGGCCTAGGCATGTGCCAATCAGGCTCTGACTAGCCCAGTTAAACTTTCATTCAAATTCTCCGACTCAGACCGACTCATCCGACTTCTACAATTTGACCCGAGTTGACTCAAACTGACTCTCTTTCCTTTGACCTGTTGACTAACAAATGACTCGACGGTTTGACCACTTTGACCGTTAGTCCTAACGGTGGACCGACGGAATATTCCGTAGAATATTCTGCTGCATCGAGAAATTTTCAGGTGGCGGCGAGTAATCCGGCCAAATTCCTACATAATACCAGCTTTTCTACGAGCCAAAAATTCCGAATTTTCTATGGATTTCTCTCATGGGTGTGAAGACTTGGACTAGGAATTGGATGGAGAAGTGGGCTCAAATTTGGAAAGAGAAGGTGGAAGAGTTGAGAAAGGCTTGGTTTTGAAATTGAATTGCTAAAGGAAAAGGATTCTATTCTCGAAGATTTGGAGAATATTCAAGCCTATAAACAGAGAAGTTTTCACATCTTTTACACCTCTCTACACACACAACACTTGTGTTTTTGATAGCTTTTGAAAATTCTTCTTCTTAATTATTTGTGTGAACTTGAAAATTCTTTCTTTTAATTATTATTATTTGTGTGAATTTCAAAACATGAGTAGCTAATTTTCTTATTGATTGAGGATGAATTCCTAGTTCTTAACATGATTTGAGTTTTGTTTCAATTCTATCTTGAGATTTTTCACATGATTATCGATTGTTTTTACTAATAGGAATGTTTATTCATTCATGAGTGATTGATAGATTGTTTAGAGTGCACGCTAAATTGATTTGTCGATTAATCTAAATCTAGTATAAGTTAGGGAATACGTAATCGTTCTCGACACTTTACACAAGTAGAAAACACTAGACCTTGCGGAGGGATTCCGTGGAGCAATTGTGTGTAGAAACAACGCTAGAAAGTGAACCAAGCGAACCGAGTTTAACTACTAGTACTAAACCTAAATTCATAAATCTTAATGCATTCAGGGAATTACATCTTGTAAGTTTAACCTCAAGGTGGTTCCTTTGAATAGAATCGATAACTAAGCGGACTTGTTACTCGGCTGAAATAAGGGATTTTGGGGCTAGCTAAGCGGACTCGCTATCCTACGGTTGGTGATAATCATGTGACTAATAACAAGTAGAAAAGAACATAACTTGATTCATTGTTTCGTAACGAAGAAGGATTCCTTGATCTTGTTTCTCTTATTGCTTTCAACTTTCGATTTTAATTGCTTTGTTTATTTTCTTTTGCTTTTACACCTCCCTTTAGACAATTTTTACAACTAGAATCTCGTGCTCCTCGTGGGATCGACCTTGACTACCCTATATTACTTGTTAATTAGGTAGTAAAGTATTAATTAATTTGATTGCACCTACGACACGCATCATTTTCATGTATAAAATCTTTTGTACCATCACACACTTTCCTAAAGTCAGAAGAGGGTAAATCATGTTCACCTGCATAAAACAATTCATCAATCTCCATGTCATAATCATAATCACTTTCATGCACAACATGATCAGGAGAGATATCATGCCAGAACCTAGGCATGGAATTAGGCACATACATCGAATCATCCGTGTTAATGCATAACGGCCTATTCCTAGGTCACAAAACAGGTGGTAAAACATGCTCATTTTCACAGGACAATTGCACAGGTTCCACATCATCATCACATGTATGAATATTATAAGAAGCATTATTCATGGGGTTCACAGAAGAGACACTTAATGTCTCTGAACCTAAAGATTCTACTACATTTTCAAAATACGCATGCTCTTCATATTAATCATCATCATCATAGCAAAAATTCATCTCTCCATTCAAAATTGTAGTATTTTTAGTGTACTCATCTACCTCTAGATTAGGTTCATATTAAATGTTAGTTGCATGAGTAAGACTAGAAACACTATTTTCAATCCTATCATTTCGTAACTCAATCAGGTTCCTTTGAAGAATCATTTTGAGTTGTTCTATTGAAGGAGAGTCTTCACTAGTGGGTATGCATTCCGCATATGGATATTCATTGTATGGTTGTGCATGAGGTTCACTAGAGAAGGAAAGTTCAAACATGTTGCTATATGGATGGTCATGCATTGCATTCATTTCAATCCTAGCATTTTGCTCCATAAGTGTTTCCATTGTTGATTGCAAACTAGGAGTTGGGGGAGTATAAAATTGTTCATCTTCCCACTGTGGTGAATGATGCATGTGTGCAGGTTGATTATGGTCCCAATAGTTGCCAGCATAGTCACTTCTAGACACTTCGTAGATATTGGATTATCATGGTTTTCCCTAGACTCGTCTAAATGCATGCAAAATATAACAAGATTTCAGAGAGTGGTCTAAACCACCACATAAGGTGCAAGCATGCATTTCATATTGCCTAGGAATTAGATTTGACAGATTTCTCATGTGATTGCCTTCTAAGGCGATAGTCGAGCTTCTAATTGATCGAGAAGTGATGACCGGGTATGAGGAGAGTGTTCATTCTCAACCCGTGATGGATGATACATGTGCTCATAGTGATTAGGTATGTGAAGTCGTGGCCCGAGAAGGCTCATAATAATCCCTAAAATCACTATGGTATGTGGGGAGTTTATCCCGTGAAGCGTGCCGAAGCAAGCTCTCTAAGGGATTTGTTTGTATCCTCATTGGGCACCAAAATCCCGACATGATTTAGTACTCAAATTGAACTCAAAGCCCGGTTGAAGTGGACTAAGTTTGGTTTTAGTGGGATTGGTTTGGTTTATTGGGTTTCATTTGGTTTGTTGGGTTTGGTTTTGTTTTTGTAAGCTTTGGTTGCGTGCAAAGCCTAGTAGTTGGTTTTTGTGGGAAGGCCAGGTGGTTGTTGGCTCAATTTGGTTTTGAGCCCAAAGTTGTGTGAAACTTGCATGTACCTGGTGATGTTCATGACAACAAAAGACTTATGTGGGCTTGGGTGGTTCAACAGTTTTATGTTGAGCCCAAGGGTTGGGTTTCAGCTCATGTGCACGCTTTAGGTTTTTGTGGGCTCTAATTTGGTTACAGAGCTCAGCCAGCAGAGATTGGTGCTGATGGAGTTTGTGGGCTTCAAATGAGACACACAACAAAGGTTACACAATTTCAAGTACGAGACCAAAACAACAATTTCAAAAGGGTTTAGATAGCTCAAATAATCTCCAAATGCGTATAATCTCTACCAAAGAAATAATCTCTACTAAAGAATTTCAAATTTCAATTGATAATGTGCTTGTGCACACATCAAACTCACAAAGACAAAGCCAAAGAACTCTCAACACAAATTTTCAAAGAAGTGAGAGTTTATGCACATGGCTGGTTGGAAAGGTTCAACAGTAGTTCAGGGATTTGAGCACAAAGCTGAGGTAAACTCGTGGTTTGCTCAAATTTGTTATCCCATTTGTAGCTTCAACTCGCAACCGCAGGGCTGGAGTTTGGCTCAAAGCATGTGCATACAGGCATCACACAAAGTTATCAACGTAACACACAAGTACAAACTCACACAAGAAGTTGTGGTATGCTCAGTGGCAATATAGATTTCACTGATATCACAGGATCATACACAATTCAAAAGGCGTAGTCAGTATCAATGGGCTTGCAAGCTTAATGCATCAAGATGGGCAAGGGTTCAAAGGCAACTTGCCCAGCTTGATGTCATTATGGCTAAAGGTTAACTTGTTTAGCTAGGTTGCACTGAGGCTCGATACGGGGCAGGGGCCGGAGCTGGTGGCAAATCAAGTTATGGGCACAGAGAAAAGACAAGAAGTTCAGCCAATTAACACACACAGGTACACATTAAAGATATATTTGATTTTCACGGAGTTTGCACAAGCTCAGTGAAGATGACGGGGTTTGCAGTATCTTTGCTAACCAATGTTCACAGGCTCATGTGGCTAGCAAGAGCTAGCACCAGTCAAGCAGGCGTAAATATCTCACAAGACTCACAGGAAGAAATGGGGTTTAGAGACAATACCACCGCTTTAGGCTAATCCACAAGTTATAACGCTCCTTTGCTAGTCTTTCTTGATTGTATAGTTCTGGTCAACAAGCACTCGTTACTCAAAAGAGAATCGCTTATCAATGTTGCACAAATCAAGACACACTAAGGTGCATAGATGCAGGTTGCACTATCGTAACCACCAAGGTGCTCACCTAAGATGAAAGGAGTTTTACAAATGCACCGAGAGTATCTTGGATCGAGAACCGAGCAATGAACAATGAATGAACAAAATGCAAAATGCAATGAGCAATAACACACTGAATGAACAATGATGCAATGAGAAATCAGTGTGAGAATGCAAGAAAACAATGATGCTAGTTATAGCTAACACAAGAAAACAATGATGAACCGAGATGCAAGAAAACAAGTGCAGAGCATATGCAAGTAGACTACAAATGAGAGAAGCTGTAAATGAAAGAAACTACAAGAACTTGATGCTTATAAGAAAATACAAAAGATGGTATATATGTAAAGTTAAGCTAAGCTACAACTAAAATGGCATGGAAACAAGACAAAGTCTAACACATATATACAGTGGGAATATTGAAATTTAGTGAAGGAAGACAATGATTAACACAGCAAGTGCAAGTATGTACAGGATGGATTGAAAGACAGTTAGGGTCGAGCCAAAAGTCACAGGGCACACGCCAAGTCCCCTGGGGCAGAAATGCGCCCAAAAACTTGGTAGGACTTGGGATGTGTATAAATTTAAGCCTACTTGTAATAAACCGCAAGTGCACAAGGCCTATCTGAGACGCGGCAAGTACGGGTCGAACCACGAGACATGGGTGTGCTATGTGTGATCTAAGGGCTTCTTCAACTGAATTCAAGTAGAGTAACAACAGATGTTTGTTTGCCGATACGGCTAAGATGAAATGAAGTGAACCTAAACTAAGGTAAAAGACAGTGATAAAAGGGATGCTAGAGTCTTCAAACCACCCACTAACTTCCACCGTGTCTTTAGCTAATTACATTACTCTTGTCCTTGTAATCGATAAGGGAGAGTGTCAAGTCTACCACTTACCTAAGGTGTTTCACCAATGGATGATTCAATCACAACTACTTATCTTTCCCAAGTATTACCCGTCCATTTAGAGTACAACTAATCCGAGGATTGATAATGATCTAATTAAGTTGAGTTGCATAAAGATCATCATCACGGGGGTATTCTAACTACAAAAGCATCCATGGCATTGGCATGCAATGTGAGAGCAATGTGTTGATATGCTAAGATTAATTTATCCTAGAACAAATTAAACATTCAAGAGAAATATAATCAACATGATTAACACAGTAAAAGCTAGGGCTTCATCTCAAACCCCTAGCACTTATATTTAGAACATAATAAAGTAACAAAAGAGCACAAAATTAAATCTAAATGCTTTCCACTAATCCAGCATACCTCCTAACAACACCATTCATCTCTATTTATACATGCAAACAGATTCAACAAACCAAACCCTAAATTACTTTTAAAACAGAAATTAAATGCAACCCATACTCGAATTGCTTCTCCTCTTCTGTCATTTCCGCTTCGCAGCTCCATGTGGGGTTGTTGGTTGAATGCCCTAGTTCTACTTATATCGGATTTAGTTTCTAGGGTTGGTAGAAACTACAAAAAGAGATATCTAGACCTAAGGAGTGGGAGTAGGTGGCTGCCTTGATGGAGTTGGTGATGGAGGTGGCGGAATCTACGTGGCAGGAGATGGAGGTGGTGTCTGTGGGAGTTTGGCTGGGAGATGGGTTTTGCAGAGCTCTGCTCTCTGTCGGGGTGAGGGAGAAGAAATGAGTTTAGGGTTAGGCTTTGGGGTTTATATAGGGGCTATGCTGTGAAGCGGTTACATCAAAGCTCGATGAGGAAGGCGCAGCGAGCGTAGGATGCATAGGATGGAAGATCGCACGGCTCAGGGTGGTATGCGGTTTTGGCATGATCTGGTGTTGCACGGAGCACGAACTTCGATGCGCGCGGAGGCAGCGACCAGATTGATGAGGGAGATAGAAATCTCAACGCCTCGGAAGAGACGGGCTCAGGATCCGGTCACGGCCGGGTCCAGCTCAAGCCCATGTTTTGTAAGTTGGGTTGCGACTGACAGCTTGGGCTTTGGCTATCTCGCTCCATAGATGCTCGACTCCACCTTCGCTCTTTGGCTCCTCAATTTCTCCGGACTTTATTTAGTACCTAAAAACACAAAATTAATTAATACAAATATTTATTCTTGAAAAACAAAGAAAACACGTAACTGGGATAATATCTCGATTTCTAAGCGCAAAAGATGAGTAAAATGCCAATAAAAAGGTGTATAAATATGCACTATTTAGCACTCATCAATTGCCAGTCTCAATCTCCAGCCATTCTGGCCGTGCATTCACATCTGCAGCTTTGTCTTGCCTACATCATCTCAATCACCATTTCTGCAATCCCCGCAATTTTAATCCATCATCTGTTTCAGCTCTACCAACATGACCCTCTCCACTGAGTCTTGTCCATTTCGCCCGCCCGCTCCACCCACCTTTCTCCAACTTTTAACCACCCCCGCCATTACTCCGACTTTCAACCTCGCAACAATGCCATACCAAAGCACAGCCTACAACTCCGAGTTTTTCTTAGTCCGCTGCCTCACCGGGTTGCTTTTCTCCACCTGAGCTGCAACTTCAGAGCAACACCAGCTCTGGCATCACATCTAAGTTCATCCAGTTTGCAGCTTCCATAGCCAACCATCTTTGCTAAAAAACTTAGTCCACTGCAGACAATCACCAACACCATCGGCTGCCAAAAACCACCTCAAACCATTCATCCATCTGACTCTTATTAAGAGCATCCATTCAAAACCACCAGCAAAACAACTGCAACACTATCATGACCATCCGTATCCGTACCACCCGCCATTCTCCACCAAAGAACACAAGCACTCCATTACGGTCCCATCCCGCATTATTCATCACCATGAATCTCGGCCTCCAACCTGCACTTCTTTTTGATTCCATCCGTTACCATTTCATTGTCACACGAGCCACACATACCATCTCCCACCAAGACCACACAACCAAAGATCACCACAAAGCAGTACAATCCATCCTTTTGCATCACACTCCCAAAGCCAAAGACCGTGCAATCCTCCCTTCACCGCAAATACGCCTTCACTCAATGATCCACATCCTGCAATCATCCATCATTCAGGCAACATCACTACCATCTTCTCTTTGAGCTCAATAACATCACAGGATAACCATTTTTAAACTGCACCTACAGACTGCAACCACTTCTCAATCTTCAATTCAGACCTTAACCAAACTCCTTGTCTCCTCTTTTCCATGAACCACCAACAACACTCTCGATCTGTACTTCATTCTCAAATTCACAACATACCCAATCTTTTAATTCATCCGTTGTGCTTCTCGATCTCGACAAATGGGTCATTGCCTACACCCATTTCCTTCATTTCCGATTTTCACAATCTATCAGATTCATATCAATTAAACCCTTAATTCCACTCATAGCAGCCACAGATCCATCTACGAACACCACCAATGGCTACCTGCACCACCATTAACTTCTCTTCCTTCAACTCGTAACAACAAAAATCCGAGACTCCGATCCATTGTTACCATTGTGAAATGCATCACATTCATCTCAAAGATCACCCTCTTTTCTGCTTAGTAAAGCAAACTCTTGTCATTTTGGTCTCCTAACATTAACTTCTTCTCCCACTGTAAATTTCGATCCGGATTTCAACTTGGAAACCCTAACTCCTTCTCTCACAGAAACACACACTGATTTGGGGATGAAAACGAGTTCCTTCACAAAACCAAGCTGATAAGGCTGCCTGTACGGCCATATTTAGGCACCCAGATAATGGATATGGGCCACCCAGCTTTAGAATTAGCTTGTCGATTTCAGGAACCGACGATTATTTGCTTCTCTTCACTTCCTTCTCGTGCACTATAGCCCGCTCCAAATAGCAATTGCTTGCATGTGAATTGGTCTTTTGTGCCTTTTGCTCCAAATGACTAATTTCTTCTTCTTTGCTCCCAAGGACTCCGGAGTACCTAATAACTCAAAAACACGCATAAGATACATAATTCACACGAAAAAATAGCAAAGAAAGCATAAACTCTAGATAGTAAATACAGTGTATTCTACACCTATCAATGCTGAGCTAGTAAGCCATCACGACCACAAGAAGTACCCCGAGGAAAACTCTTAATTGCACCAACGACAGCCCTTGAGTCAACCGTAATTGTCACCAATGCAACATCATCCTAGAGTAGAGGGTGGAGGAGCCGCAGGTGTTTAGATTGTAATCACCAAGGTACTCTCGCTACAGGACCTAAACCATTTGAAGACAAGACGCGAATAAAGCAGCGTGGAAGTTCCCATAACTAATCTTCTTAAGACAAGCACTTAAATTAGCCAATCAGGCTTCTTTTTGCTGTCCTTTTAGATGAGT